>CAWUFW010000105.1:4295000-4297500 GCA_963921515.1 Calotriton arnoldi | reverse complement strand
TGGATGGGTGGATCGATGGATGGGTGGATCGATGGATGGATGGGTGGATCGATGGATGGATGGGTGGATCGATGGATGGGTGGGTGGATCGATGGATGGATGGGTGGATCGATGGATGGGTGGGTGGATCGATGGATGGGTGGGTGGATCGATGGATGGGTGGGTGGATCGATGGATGGGTGGGTGGATCGATGGGTGGGTGGATCGATCGATGGATGGGTGGGTGGATCGATCGATGGATGGATGGATGGGTGGATCGATGGATGGATGGGTGGATCGATGGATGGATGGGTGGATCGATGGATGGATGGGTGGATCGATGGGTGGGTGGATCGATGGGTGGGTGGATCGATGGGTGGGTGGATCGATGGGTGGGTCGATCGATCGATGGGTGGATCGATGGGTGGATCGATGGATGGGTGGGTGGATCGATGGATGGGTGGATCGATGGATGGGTGGATCGATGGATGGGTGGATGGGTGGGTGGATCGATGGATGGGTGGGTGGATCGATGGATGGGTGGGTGGATCGATGGATGGGTGGATGGGTGGGTGGATCGATGGATGGATGGGTGGGTGGATCGATGGATGGGTGGGTGGATCGATGGATGGATGGATGGGTGGGTGGATCGATGGATGGATGGATGGGTGGGTGGATCGATGGATGGATGGATGGGTGGATCGATGGATGGATGGGTGGATCGATCGATCGATCGATCGATGGATGGATGGATGGATGGGTGGGTGGGTGGATCGATCGATGGATCGATCGATCGATCGATCGATGGGTGGGTGGATCGATCGATCGATGGATGGGTGGGTGGATCGATCGATCGATGGATGGGTGGGTGGATCGATGGGTGGGTGGATCGATGGGTGGGTGGATCGATGGGTGGGTGGATCGATGGGTGGGTGGATCGATGGGTGGGTGGATCGATGGGTGGATCGATGGGTGGATCGATGGATGGGTGGATCGATGGATGGGTGGATCGATGGATGGGTGGATCGATGGATGGGTGGATCGATGGATGGATGGATCGATGGATGGATGGATCGATGGATGGATGGATCGATGGATGGATGGATGGGTGGATCGATGGATGGATGGGTGGATCGATGGATGGATGGATGGATCGATGGATGGGTGGATCGATGTCGATGGGTGGATCGATCGATCGATCGATCGATCGATGGATCGGTGGATCGATCGATCGATCGATCGATCGGATCGAGTCGATCGATCGATCGATCGATGGATCGATGGATCGATCGATCGATCGATCGATCGATCGATCGGATCGATCGATCGATCGGATCGATCGATGGATCGATGGATCGGTGGATCGATCGATCGATCGATGGATCGGTGGATCGATCGATCGATCGATCGATGGATGCGATCGATCGATCGATCGATCGATCGATGGGTCGATCGATCGATCGATCGATCGATCGATGGGTGGATCGATCGATCGATGGATGGGTGGATCGATCGATGGATGGGTGGATCGATCGATCGATGGATGGGTGGATCGATCGATCGATGGATGGATGGGTGGATCGATCGATCGATGGATCGATGGATGGATGGGTGGATCGATCGATGGATGGGTGGATCGGTGGGTGGGTGGATCGATCGATGGATGGGTGGGTGGATCGATGGGTGGATCGATGGGTGGGTGGGTGGATCGATCGATGGGTGGGTGGGTGGGTGGATCGATGGATGGGTGGATCGATCGATCGATCGATCGATCGATGGATGGGTGGATGGGTGGATCGATGGATGGGTCGATCGATGGATGGGTCGATCGATGGATGGGTGGGTGGATCGATGGGTGGGTGGGTGGATCGATGGGTGGGTGGGTGGATCGATGGATGGATGGGTGGGTGGATCGATGGGTGGGTGGGTGGGTGGATCGATCGATGGGTGGGTGGATCGATGGATGGATGGGTGGATGGATGGATGGGTGGATCGATGGATGGGTGGGTGGATCGATGGATGGGTGGATCGATGGATGGATGGATGGGTGGGTGGATCGATCGATCGATGGATGGATGGGTGGGTGGATCGATCGATGGATGGATGGATGGGTGGGTGGATCGATCGATGGATGGATGGGTGGGTGGATCGATGGATCGATGGATCGATGGATGGGTGGGTGGATCGATGGATGGATGGGTGGGTGGATCGATGGATGGGTGGGTGGATCGATGGATGGATGGGTGGGTGGATCGATCGATGGGTGGGTGGATCGATCGATGGATGGGTGGGTGGATCGATGGATGGGTGGGTGGATCGATGGATGGGTGGGTGGATCGATGGATGGGTGGGTGGATCGATGGATGGATGGGTGGGTGGATCGATGGATGGATGGGTGGGTGGATCGATCGATCGATCGATGGATGGGTGGGTGGATCGATCGATGGATGGATGGGTGGGTGGATCGATCGATGGATGGGTGGGTGGGTGGATCGATGGGTGGGTGGATCGATCGATGGAT
>CAWUFW010000105.1:4285000-4292500 GCA_963921515.1 Calotriton arnoldi | reverse complement strand
GGTGGGTGGATCGATCGATGGGTGGGTGGATCGATGGATGGGTGGATCGATGGATGGATGGGTGGATCGATGGATGGGTCGATGGATGGGTGGGTGGGTGGATCGATGGATGGGTGGGTGGATCGATGGATGGGTGGGTGGATCGATGGATGGGTGGGTGGATCGATGGATGGGTGGGTGGATCGATGGATGGGTGGGTGGATCGATGGATGGGTGGGTGGATCGATGGATGGGTGGGTGGATCGATGGATGGGTGGGTGGATCGATGGATGGGTGGATCGATGGATGGATGGATGGGTGGGTGGATCGATGGATGGATGGGTGGATCGATGGATGGATGGATGGGTGGGTGGGTGGATGGATGGGTGGGTGGGTGGATCGATCGATCGATGGATGGATGGGTGGATCGATCGATGGATGGATGGGTGGATCGATCGATGGATGGATGGGTGGATCGATCGATCGATGGATGGATGGATCGATCGATCGATGGATGGATGGGTGGATCGATCGATGGATGGGTGGGTGGGTGGATCGATGGATCGATGGATCGATGGATCGATGGATCGATGGATCGATGGATGGATGGGTGGGGTGGATCGATGGATGGATGGGTGGGTGGATCGATGGATGGGTGGATCGATGGATGGGTGGATCGATGGATGGGTGGGTGGGTCGATCGATCGATGGATGGGTGGGTGGGTCGATCGATCGATGGATGGGTGGATCGATCGATCGATCGATGGATGGGTGGATCGATGGGTGGGTGGGTGGATCGATCGATGGGTGGGTGGGTGGATCGATCGATCGATCGATCGATCGATCGATCGATCGATGGATGGGTGGATCGATGGATGGATGGGTGGATCGATCGATCGATGGATGGGTGGGTGGATCGATCGATGGATGGGTGGGTGGATCGATGGATGGATGGATGGATGGATGAGTGGGTGGATCGATGGATGGATGGATGGATGGGTGGGTGGATCGATGGATGGATGGGTGGGTGGATCGATCGATCGATGGATGGGTGGGTGGGTGGATCGATCGATGGATGGATGGGTGGGTGGATCGATGGATGGATGGGTGGATCGATGGATGGGTGGGTGGATCGATGGATGGGTGGGTGGATCGATGGATGGGTGGGTGGATCGATGGATGGGTGGGTGGATCGATGGATGGATGGGTGGATCGATGGATGGATGGATGGGTGGGTGGATCGATGGATGGATCGATGGATGGATGGATGGGTGGGTGGATCGATCGATGGATCGATGGATGGATGGGTGGATCGATGGATGGATGGATGGGTGGATCGATCGATGGATCGATGGATGGATGGGTGGATCGATGGATGGATGGATGGGTGGGTGGATCGATGGATGGATGGGTGGATCGATGGATGGATGGGTGGGTGGATCGATGGATGGGTGGGTGGATCGATGGATGGATGGATGGGTGGGTGGATCGATGGATGGATGGATGGATGGGTGGGTGGATCGATCGATGGATGGATGGGTGGGTGGATCGATGGATGGATGGGTGGGTGGATGGATGGATGGGTGGGTGGATCGATGGATGGGTGGGTGGATCGATGGATGGGTGGATCGATGGATGGGTGGATCGATGGATGGGTGGATCGATGGATGGGTGGATCGATGGATGGGTGGATCGATGGATGGGTGGATCGATGGATGGGTGGATCGATGGATGGATGGATGGGTGGTTGGATGGATGGGTGGTTGGATCGATGGATGGATGGATGGATCGATGGATGGATGGATGGGTGGATCGATGGATGGATGGGTGGATCGATGGATGGATGGATGGGTGGATCGATGGATGGATGGATGGGTGGATCGATCGATGGATGGATGGATCGATGGATGGATGGGTGGGTGGATCGATGGATGGATGGGTGGGTGGATCGATCGATGGATGGATGGGTGGGTGGATGGGTGGGTGGATCGATCGATGGATGGATGGGTGGATCGATCGATCGATCGATCGATGGATGGATGGATGGGTGGATCGATCGATCGATCGATCGATCGATCGATCGATGGATGGATGGATGGGTGGATCGATCGATGGATGGATGGGTGGGTGGATTGATGGATGGATGGGTGGGTGGATCGATGGATGGATGGATGGGTGGGTGGATCGATCGATCGATCGATCGATCGATGGATGGGTGGGTGGATCGATGGATGGATGGATGGGTGGATCGATGGATGGATGGATGGATGGGTGGATCGATGGATGGATGGGTGGATCGATGGATGGATGGGTGGGTGGATGGATGGATGGGTGGGTGGATCGATGGATGGGTGGGTGGATCGATGGATGGATGGATGGGTGGGTGGATCGATGGATGGGTGGATCGATGGATGGATGGGTGGATCGATGGATGGATGGGTGGATCGATGGATGGGTGGATCGATGGATGGATGGGTGGGTGGATCGATGGATGGATGGGTGGATCGATGGATGGATGGGTGGATCGATCGATCGATCGATCGATGGATGGGTGGGTGGATCGATCGATGGATGGGTGGGTGGATCGGATGGATGGGTGGATGGATCGGACGGATGGGTGGATGGATCGGATGGATGGGTGGGTGGATCGATGGATGGGTGGGTGGATCGATGGATGGATGGGTGGGTGGATCGATGGATGGATGGATGGGTGGGTGGATCGATGGATGGATGGATGGGTGGGTGGATCGATCGATGGATGGATGGATGGGTGGGTGGATCGATGGATGGATGGATGGGTGGGTGGATCGATGGATGGATGGATGGGTGGGTGGATCGATGGATCGATGGATGGATGGATGGGTGGGTGGATCAATGGATGGGTGGATGGATGGGTGGATGGATCGATGGATCGATGGATGGGTGGGTGGATCGATGGATGGATGGGTGGGTGGATCGATGGATGGGTGGGTGGATCGATGGATGGATGGGTGGGTGGATCGATGGATGGATGGATGGGTGGGTGGATCGATGGATGGATGGGTGGGTGGGTGGGTGGATCGATCGAGTGATGGGTGGATCGATCGAGTGATGGGTGGATCGATCGAGTGATGGGTGGATCGATCGATGGATGGGTGGGTTGGATCGATCGATGGATGGGTGGGTTGATCGATCGATGGATGGGTGGGTGGATCGATCGATCGATGGATGGATGGGTGGGTGGATCGATCGATGGATGGATGGGTGGGTGGATCGATCGATGGATGGATGGATGGGTGGATCGATGGATGGATGGGTGGGTGGATCGATCGATGGATGGGTGGGTGGATCGATCGATGGATGGGTGGGTGGATCGATCGATGGATGGGTGGGTGGATCGATCGATGGATGGGTGGGTGGATCGATCGATGGATGGGTGGGTGGGTGGATCGATCGATCGATGGATGGGTGGGTGGGTGGATCGATCGATCGATCGATGGGTGGGTGGATCGATCGATCGATCGATGGATGGGTGGGTGGATCGATCGATCGATCGATCGATCGATCGATCGATGGATGGATGGGTGGGTGGATCGATCGATCGATCGATCGATCGATGGATGGGTGGGTGGATCGATCGATCGATCGATGGATGGGTGGGTGGATCGATCGATCGATCGATGGATGGATGGGTGGGTGGATCAATGGGTGGGTGGATCGATCGATCGATCGATCGATCGATGGGTGGGTGGATCGATCGATGGGTGGGTGGATCGATCGATGGATGGGTGGGTCGATCGATCGATGGATGGGTGGGTGGATCGATCGATGGGTGGGTGGATCGATCGATGGGTGGGTGGATCGATCGATCGATCGATCGATCGATCGATCGATCGATGGATGGGTGGGTCGATCGATCGATCGATCGATCGATGGGTGGGTGGATCGATCGATCGATCGATGGGTGGATCGATCGATCGATGGATGGGTGGGTGGATCGATCGATCGATCGATGGATCGATGGATGGGTGGGTGGATCGATCGATCGATGGGTGGGTGGATCGATCGATCGATCGATCGATGGATGGGTGGATCGATCGATCGATGGATGGATGGGTGGGTGGATCGATGGATGGGTGGGTGGATCGATGGATGGATGGGTGGGTGGATCGATGGATGGGTGGGTGGATCGATGGATGGATGGATGGGTGGGTGGATCGATGGATGGATGGGTGGGTGGATGGATGGATGGATGGGTGGGTCGATGGATGGATGGGTGGGTGGGTGGATCGATCGATGGATGGATGGGTGGATCGATGGATGGATGGATGGATGGGTGGGTGGGTGGATCGATCGATCGATCGATCGATGGATGGGTGGGTGGATCGATGGATGGATGGGTGGGTGGATCGATGGATCGATGGATGGATGGGTGGGTGGATCGATGGATGGATGGGTGGGTGGATCGATGGATGGATGGGTGGGTGGATCGATGGATGGATGGGTGGGTGGATGGATGGATGGATGGGTGGGTGGATGGATGGATGGGTGGGTGGGTGGGTGGGCGGATGGATGGATGGGTGGGTGGATCGATGGATCGATGGATGGATGGATGGATGGGTGGGTGGATCGATCGATGGATGGATGGGTGGGTGGGTGGATCGATCGATGGATGGATGGATGGGTGGGTGGATCGATGGATGGATGGGTGGATGGATGGATGGGTGGGTGGATCGATGGATGGATGGGTGGGTGGGTGGATCGATCGATCGATCGATGGATGGATGGGTGGGTGGATCGATGGATGGATGGATGGATGGGTGGGTGGATCGATCGATCGATCGATGGATGGGTGGGTGGATCGATCGATGGATGGGTGGGTGGGTGGATCGATGGATGGGTGGGTGGATCGATGGATGGATGGGTGGGTGGATCGATGGATGGATGGATGGATGGGTGGGTGGATCGATGGATGGATGGGTGGGTGGATCGATCGATCGATCGATGGATGGGTGGATCGATGGATGGGTGGGTGGGTGGATCGATGGATGGGTGGGTGGGTGGATCGATGGATGGGTGGGTGGGTGGATCGATGGATGGGTGGGTGGGTGGATCGATGGATGGGTGGGTGGGTGGATCGATCGATGGGTGGGTGGGTGGGTGGATCGATGGATGGGTGGGTGGGTGGGTGGATGGATGGATGGGTGGGTGGGTGGATCGATGGATGGGTGGGTGGGTGGATCGATGGATGGGTGGGTGGGTGGATCGATGGATGGATGGGTGGGTGGATCGATGGATGGATGGATGGGTGGGTGGATCGATGGATGGATGGATGGGTGGGTGGATCGATCGATGGATGGGTGGGTGGATCGATCGATCGATCGATGGATGGGTGGGTGGATCGATCGATCGATCGATGGATGGGTGGGTGGATCGATCGATCGATGGATGGGTGGGTGGGTGGATCGATCGATGGATGGGTGGTGGATCGATCGATCGATCGATCGATGGATGGATGGGTGGATCGATCGATCGATCGATGGGTGGATCGATCGATCGATCGATCGATCGATCGATGGATGGGTGGATCGATCGACGATCGATCGATCGATCGATGGATGGGTGGGTGGGTGGATCGATCGGTGGGTGGGTGGGTGGGTGGATGGATCGATGGGTGGGTGGGTGGATGGATCGATGGGTGGATGGGTGGATGGATCGATGGGTGGATGGGTGGATGGATCGATGGGTGGATGGGTGGATGGATCGATGGGTGGATGGATCGGTGGGTGGGTGGATGGATCGATGGATCGGTGGGTGGGTGGATGGATCGATGGATCGATGGGTGGATGGGTGGATGGATCGATGGGTGGATGGATCGATGGATGGATGGGTGGATGGATCGATGGATGGATGGGTGGATGGATGGATGGATCGATGGATGGATGGGTGGATCGATGGATGGGTGGGTGGATGGGTGGATGGGTGGATCGATGGATGGGTGGATGGGTGGATCGATGGATGGGTGGATCGATGGATGGGTGGATGGGTGGATGGGTGGATGGGTGGATCGATGGATGGGTGGATCGATGGATGGGTGGATCGATGGATGGGTGGATCGATGGATGGGTGGATCGATGGATGGGTGGATCGATGGATGGGTGGATCGATGGATGGATGGATCGATCGGATGGATGGGTGGATCGATGGATGGATGGGTGGATCGATGGATGGATGGGTGGATCGATGGATGGATGGGTGGATGGATGGGTGGATCGATGGGTGGATGGGTGGATGGGTGGATGGGTGGATGGGTGGATGGGTGGATGGATGGGTGGATGGGTGGATCGATGGGTGGATCGATGGGTGGATGGGTGGATCGATGGATCGATGGGTGGATGGGTGGATCGATGGATCGATCGATGGGTGGATGGGTGGATGGATCGATGGGTGGATGGATCGATGGGTGGATGGATCGATGGGTGGATGGATCGATGGGTGGATGGATCGATGGGTGGATGGATCGATGGGTGGATGGGTGGATGGATCGATGGGTGGATGGGTGGATGGATCGATGGGTGGATGGATCGATGGATCGATGGATCGATGGATCGATGGGTGGATGGGTGGATGGATCGATGGATCGATGGGTGCATGGGTGGATGGGTGGATGGATCGATGGGTGGATGGGTGGATGGGTGGATGGGTGGATGGGTGGATGGGTGGATGGATCGATGGATCGATGGGTGGATGGATCGATGGGTGGATGGATCGATGGGTGGATGGATCGATGGGTGGATGGGTGGATGGGTGGATGGGTGGATGGATCGATGGGTGGATGGGTGGATGGGTGGATGGGTGGATGGGTGGATGGGTGGATGGGTGGATGGATGGGTGGATGGGTGGATGGATCGATGGGTGGATGGATGGGTGGATGGATCGATCGATGGGTGGATGGATCGATGGATGGGTGGGTGGATGGGTGGATGGATGGGTGGGTGGATGGATCGATGGATGGATGGGTGGATGGATGGGTGGATCGATGGATGGATCGGTGGATCGATGGATGGATGGGTGGATCGATGGATGGATGGGTGGATCGATGGATGGATGGGTGGATCGATGGATGGGTGGATCGATGGATGGGTGGATCGATGGATGGATGGGTGGATCGATCGATGGGTGGATGGGTGGATCGATGGATCGATGGATGGATCGATGGATCGATGGATGGATGGGTGGATCGATGGATGGATGGGTGGATCGATGGATGGATGGATGGATCGATGGATGGATGGATGGATCGATGGGTGGATCGATGGATGGGTGGATGGATGGGTGGATGGGTGGATGGATGGGTGGATGGGTGGATCGATGGGTGGATGGGTGGATGGGTGGATCGATCGATGGGTGGATGGGTGGGTGGATGGGTGGATGGATGGGTGGATGGGTGGATGGGTGGATGGATGGGTGGATGGGTGGATGGGTGGATCGATGGATGGATGGGTGGATCGATGGATGGATGGGTGGATCGATGGATGGATG
>CAWUFW010000105.1:4277500-4280000 GCA_963921515.1 Calotriton arnoldi | reverse complement strand
ATCGATGGATGGATGGGTGGATCGATGGATGGATGGGTGGATGGATGGGTGGATCGATGGATGGGTGGATCGATCGATCGATCGATGGATGGATGGGTGGATCGATCGATCGATCGATCGATCGATGGATGGGTGGATCGATCGATGGATGGATGGGTGGATCGATCGATGGATGGATGGGTGGATCGATGGATGGATGGGTGGATCGATGGGTGGATCGATGGGTGGATCGATGGATGGATCGATCGATGGATGGATCGATCGATCGATGGATGGATGGGTGGATCGATGGGTGGATCGATGGATGGATGGATCGATGGATGGGTGGATCGATGGATGGATGGGTCGATGGATGGGTGGATCGATGGGTGGATGGATCGATGGGTGGATGGATCGATGGGTGGATGGATGGGTGGGTGGATCGATGGATGGATGGATCGATGGATGGGTGGATCGATGGATGGGTGGATCGATGGATGGATGGATGGGTGGATCGATGGATGGATGGATCGATGGATGGGTGGATCGATGGATGGATGGATGGGTGGATGGGTGGATCGATCGATGGATGGATGGGTGGATCGATCGATCGATCGATGGATGGGTGGATCGATGGATGGATGGGTGGATCGATGGATGGATGGGTGGATCGATGGATGGATGGGTGGATCGATGGATGGATGGGTGGATCGATGGGTGGATCGATGGATCGATGGATGGATGGGTGGATCGATGGATGGATGGGTGGATCGATGGATGGATGGGTGGATCGATGGATGGATGGGTGGATCGATGGATGGATGGATGGGTGGATGGATGGGTGGATCGATGGATGGATGGGTGGATCGATGGATGGATGGGTGGATCGATGGATGGATGGGTGGATCGATGGATGGATGGGTGGATCGATGGATGGATGGGTGGATCGATGGATGGATGGGTGGATCGATGGATGGGTGGGTTGATCGATGGATGGGTGGATCGATGGATGGATGGGTGGATCGATGGATGGATGGGTGGATCGATGGATGGATGGGTGGATCGATGGATGGATGGGTGGATCGATGGATGGATGGATCGATGGATGGATGGATCGATGGATGGATCGATGGATGGATCGATGGATGGATGGGTGGATGGATGGATGGATGGATGGATGGGTGGATGGATGGATGGATGGGTGGATGGATGGATGGATGGGTGGATGGATGGATGGGTGGATGGATGGATGGGTGGATGGATGGATGGGTGGATGGATGGATGGGTGGATGGGTGGATGGATGGATGGGTGGATGGATGGATGGGTGGATCGATGGATGGGTGGATCGATGGATGGATGGGTGGATCGATGGATGGGTGGATCGATGGATGGGTGGATCGATGGATGGGTGGATCGATGGATGGGTGGATCGATGGATGGGTGGATCGATGGATGGGTGGATCGATGGATGGATGGGTGGATCGATGGATGGGTGGATCGATGGATGGGTGGATCGATGGATGGGTGGATCGATGGATGGGTGGATCGATGGATGGGTGGATCGATGGATGGATGGGTGGATCGATGGATGGGTGGATCGATGGATGGGTGGATCGATGGATGGGTGGATGGATGGATGGGTGGATGGATCGATGGATGGATGGGTGGATCGATGGATCGATGGGTGGATCGGTGGATCGATGGGTGGATCGATGGGTGGATCGGTGGATCGATGGGTGGATCGATGGGTGGATCGATGGGTGGATCGATGGGTGGATCGATGGGTGGATCGATGGGTGGATCGATGGGTGGATGGATGGATGGGTGGATGGATGGATGGGTGGGTGGATGGATGGATGGGTGGATCGATGGATGGGTGGATCGATGGATGGATGGATGGATGGGTGGATCGATGGATGGATGGGTGGATCGATGGATGGATGGATGGGTGGATCGATGGATGGATGGGTGGATCGATGGATGGATGGATGGGTGGATCGATGGATGGGTGGATGGATGGATGGGTGGATGGATGGGTGGATCGATGGGTGGATCGATGGATGGATGGGTGGATGGATGGGTGGATCGATGGATGGATGGGTGGATCGATGGATGGATGGGTGGATCGATGGATGGATGGGTGGATCGATGGATGGATGGGTGGATCGATGGGTGGATGGGTGGATCGATGGGTGGATGGGTGGATGGGTGGATCGATGGGTGGATCGATGGATGGATGGGTGGATCGATGGATGGATGGGTGGATCGATGGATGGATGGATCGATGGATGGATGGATCGATGGATGGATCGATGGATGGATGGATCGATGGATGGATGGGTGGATGGATGGATGGATGGATGGGTGGATGGATGGATGGATGGGTGGATGGATGGATGGGTGGATGGGTGGATGGGTGGATGGGTGGATGGATGGATGGGTGGATCGATGGATGGGTGGATCGATGGATGGATGGGTGGATCGATGGATGGGTGGATCGATGGATGGGTGGATCGATGG